>CAMQGK010000193.1:11577500-11580000 GCA_947000775.1 Pterois miles
GGCACAATAATACACAAGGCGTTTAGCATGCAGTAGGTTTGTGTGTCTTGATTTCCACGTCATTTCTACAGCATGTATCCTGCACTGACATGCAGCAGCGTATAAATGTAATGGTAATAGTGTAATAGTGATGTAGTATAAAAAAACAAGAAAGAGCAGGTATGGCAGAAACGTGAGTCCAACAAACACTAGACTTTTGACCAGGAAACCAGTTTGTGAAGTGTTTTGTGGAGTTTTGTTCCGTTTTTTTTCATGTGTTTCATGTGTTAAACTTAGTTTCTATAGGTTAACCATGACGTTTTACCTTACCCTAACTAAGTGGTTTTCTTGCCTGATTCTAAGTGATATTCTGACATTCATGTGGCGTACAAATGACACGTGGCAAAACTAAAATGTGTACTCGTGACACTTTGAACGTCCATGTAATATCATGGTATTTATAGACCTTCCTGTGAAACCGGGTTGCGCTAAATACTGAAAACTAAGTCAGAATAAAATGAACATTGTTTTTCACGTCCATCTAAATGGCATAACAACCAAAGTGTTCCCTCTTCAGATAGACCATTAAACCTGCCTGTTTTTCAGACTAATGGTAATGTACCTGAACATAATTGGGCACATAGAGATCTGTTGACTCCACTAATCATAATGGCCGGGCCTGTTTGCCTGGCCGTGCTCTGGCAGGTCACTCTCTGACATTAAACTTAATTGTATGTTATCATGCCCATTTCGCTGCTATTTTTCAAGTTGAATGATCAAACGGATGCAAGTTAACGTTCAGTTGTTTGAATGGTCATTACAGCTCCTGGGAAAAGGAAAGCGTCTGACTGCTCCTGTTCTTTTCCTCTTTCTCTTTATGGGGACATATCTGTCTGTTTATCCGTCTGTCTCTCTCGATATTGAGTCCAGCCCTCCGTAGAAATGTCTCGTTCTTCAGTTTGTTTAAAAGCTTTCAGCCTTTCACACAGAGTCCGTTTCATTCAGCCTGGTGGGCCGCTGGATGTCTGTGTACACACACTTTTCATTTGACTCTTCCTTTTCTGTAGTTCACACCCTTCAAACTCACATCCCTCCATCCAGAGATGACTCTTTGTCACCAGGCGACTCCTCCTCGCTCCTTCGGTCTCACACTCATAACTGGGTGATTCAAACAATGTCTGACTGTGTGTGTGTCGATGTGTTTGCGTAATAAAGTCAGAAACAGTTAAATCGGAGTTGGTAGTGTGCATAAGAGTGTGTTTACAGTCAACTGGGCCTCACAGGAAGACGTTTAATAAGCACAACTTTACACAGATATTGTGTGTCATGAGGGCCCAGTTTAGGTTTTACTTGTGCCATTTGTACACCAGAAAACAAAACTAGGGTAACGTCTGCAGTTAGGTTTAGTTAACAAAAATACTTAGTTAGGATTAGGAAAACCATCATGGTTGGGCTTAAAACAAACTGCTGGTCTTGAACACCAGTCTCCTGGTTAAAAGTCCTGTGTTTGTTACCTCTGCCAAGGCCATGGGCCAAGAAGGTTATGTTTTCACCAGTTTGTTTGTTTGTTTGTCTGTCTGTTAGCAGGATTATTCTAAAAGTTTGTATCACGATATATTGCAGTATTTTAAGCAAGGCGATATATTGCAGTTTCCTTCCATCCATCTTCAACAGCATATCCCGTTAGCTGTCACAGGGGCGCTGGAGCTGATCCCAGCTGGCATTGGGCGAAGGCGGGGTACACATAGAGACAGAGGTTGTGGGAGGAAGCCGGACAACCCGGAGAAAACCCACTCGCTAACACAGTGAGAACATGCAAACTCCACACAGAAGAGCCCCAAGTCGGATTCAAACCTGCGACCCTCTCGCTGTGAGGCGACAGTGTTAACCACAGCCCATATTGCAATGTAAGACCACCATATGTGTAAAATCTTAATAAAAACTGAATGTACATTTATCACAGTCCCTGTAACATCCAACATCAACACCACCAACAGCACTACTTAAAGACGGTTCATACATTGAGAGGGTGCAGATCAAATGAAGTATTGACTGAGTTAATCTTTGTATATGAACTATTTAATAAAAATCAATACAGGGTTTTTCCAGAATCAGTACAGTATCACAAAACAAAATATGGCAATACTCATTTTTACGCCCCTACTTGTGAAATGAATTATGGCCGTACAGCCACTTATTGAACCTCCATCTGCCCATGGATTTCTACTTCTGTTAAGCCTTTATTATCTTTTTGTGTTTCTGTTTATGAATACTTTATTTATTGAGAAAATACTGTTTTTTTGTGTATAAAGATAACTTTTATTTACTGTTTCCATTTAGTTTTGGCTTCAGATTTGAGCTGTTTCTGATTTGATATGCAGTCATTTTGTAAGAAAGATGGGGTGTGTGTGTCTTATAACTGGCTGGCCTCCCTGTGTGCATGTGTGTGTGCGTAGGTAGCAGCTGTGTCCGCCCAGCCCTCACTGAATGGCTGTCCTCTCTAAGCTTCTCTAAAGACTGA